>JAZKJV010011594.1:0-20000 GCA_037367405.1 Ottelia alismoides | reverse complement strand
GTCGGAGGTGATAGATAATGTGAGGTAGAATGTGAAATGTAGAGATCAGAAAATGAGATGAAAAATCAGTGTCAGAGGAGGATTAGATCAGGATGGAGAATTAGCTATGATTAAAAATTTTACAACTACAGGATTGTAATTTAAAATCTAAAATTACTCTAGAATAATGATGAAAAATAAAGTTGGATCTCACCTTGGGATTGGATACACCGTGATGGCCTCGACGAGGACCAAATCGCTGTCACTGATCGGCTCGGAGGCTGGGCACCCTTCTACGATGAGAAGCTCTTGGAGATCGGACTCCTCTCCACCAAAGATTGATCAAGAACAAATGAGGGAGGAAGAGCCCAATAAAAAGAAAAGAAAAAATAAAAAGGAAAGAATGTACAAATAAGGAATGTTCTTACTGATTAAATAATTAAATAATTAAATAACTAAATAGATAAATTATTAAAAATGAAATTCAGAATTAAGTAAAATAAATAAAATAATTAATTTATAAAAATTAATTAGCCACCTTAATGGTGGCTATTTAAGGCATGGGATCATATCTTTATATACAAGGAATGTTTTCAAATCAAATAAATGAATAAAGTAAATAATTAAATAATTAAATCCAAATTGTGTAATTAAATTAAATTAATTAATGTTAGATATTTAATTTTTTGGTTATTTTTATGTAAGGAAATTAGTTGTATACAAGTATTATACACATATAGTACAATATTCACACGTACAAATAAGGAAATTATTTATATATATATTTTTATTTTTTTATTTTTTTAATTTTAATAATGAAGACAATATTTAAAGTTATGTATATTATGTAAAAAAAATAAATATGAATAAGTTTATACAATAAGTAAGTGGTAAAATTAAGCAAACCACCCCAGAAAATTGACTTTTCAACCGTAAATCCAAAAATTATGAAACCATATCCATTTGAAGATAATTTATTTAGAGAACAATGGAAGTGAGTTTGATTCAATTTGAGTTTGTATGGAGCCGAAATTGGTATTTCAATTATCGTTTTACAACTTTTTCTGAGTGTGATTATTTGTAATCTGTACACTATTTTATTTATAATTATTTATATTATTTACAAAACATTTTTATTTCCAACTTTTGTTTAGAAAAATATTTTATTTTAGGTCATTTTATGTACAAATAAAATAGTGTAAGTTTTTGTACAATATACAGGGAAAAATTTACAAATTATTTTTTGGATTTTTGAATTAAAGACCCTATCTCCCCCTACTTTATTCCTGGTCGATCAGGTCAAGTCTTGACCTTCTCTCGGGGTTCGGGTCAGTCTGCATTTATTTCATAAATTCATACTTTATTTTTCTTTTCTTTTTCTTTTATTCTTTACACTTTTACTTGAGTATAGAAAGTGTTAAGAATGCATATTTAACAACTGCATGCAAAATGCTAATTTTATGAAATTAGTGGATATTCACAGGTATTTGACTAAGGAAATAAAGTTAAATAAAAGAATACAGGTGATGAATCATGGATTCATCAACCCTCTTCAAGGATTCTCATGAATTCGTGAAGAGGTCTACTGACTGTTAGAGGATGGGCATGTGTGGACAACGTGATATGATGTCGATGCGATCCATTCACTTCTGTGAGGTTTTTGATGTATGGGGCATCGATTTCATGGGTCCATTCCCTAAGAGTCAAGGATTCGAGTACATTCTGTTGGCTGTCGATTATGTGAGTCGTTGGGTTGAGGCCATTCCCGCCCGAACCACAAATGCTAAGACTGAGTGCAGATTTTTGAGGAAGAATATTATTTCACGGTTCGGGGTGCCTAGAGTATTAATATCTGACGAGGGGTCTTATTTTATCAATGACAAGGTAAAGGCCCTTACTAACGAGTTTAGCATAGACTATCGAGTAGCCACTCCATATCATCCTCAGACCAATGGTCTTGCTAAAGTATCGAACATGGAGATCAAGCCGATACTGCAAAAGGTAGTCCGCCTAGACCAAAAGGATTGGTCACAGCTTTTGGACTCGATCTTGTGGGCATATCGGACTTCCTTCAAGACACCTTTATGTACGTCTCCCTTTCGTCTCGTTTATGGCAAGCCTTGCCATTTACCTATGGAAATTAAGCATAAGTCACGATGGGCTGTCACTGAGATATTATTAGATCTAGAGAGTATAGGAGATCAAAGGAAGGAAGAATTGGCAGCCCTGGAGGAGCTTAGAGATACATACTTTTCGAGTAGCCTACAATATAAGGAGCGAGTGAAGATATGGCATGATTTTCATATCAGCCATAAACAGTTTGAGCCAGATCAGAGAGTATGGTTATTCGATGCCATGCTTAGATTATTTTCAGGAAAATTGCAGAGTAAGTGGAAGGGACCTACTTGGTCCGAAAGGTGCATGACAATGGTAGTATCGACATATCTGAGATGTCATCTGAGTCCACCTTTCACGTTAACGGTCAGTGACTCAAGCCATTATCTAGATCATGATCCACTGATCGTTGACGTCGCCCCTATTCATTTTGCACGAGATGTGGTCTTTGACTCACATCATTTGCATCTCATGCCTAATTATCACTTTCTTCCGTCTTTGTATAGATCTAGATGTCCATATCACACATTCTTTTGTCTAACACCCCATTTACATCTTATGATTATGCTATACTTAGGGTGTACTTTACCCTAAGTATAGGGGGTGTCAGATTTTTGATTATTCTTTTGATTCCTTTTACCTCAGATTTGCTGCCTATACTCAGGGACATTTCACCCTAAGTATAGGGGAGGTAGACCATGTACATTCTAACCTTCGGTTTTTCCCTTGTGTACAGTTTTCTATACCTAGGATTACTTGATCCGAAGTATAAGGGGGGTCACTGACTTATATTGATCTTATTCTTTCATTTATCATTATAGTATAGCCTTTCTTTTCACATCCTTATACTAAGCACGAGTTATGTCTTCATCGCTCTTTGATCAATCTGAGGACATCATTCGAGCTAAGTATAGGGGGGTGTCGTATATATTGCATATATACTTTAACTCGTACTTTGTGTGAGTGTGTTAATAAATAAAATGGATAAAAACCACAAAGCTAAAAATCACAAAAATTTTAAATTTTTTCTTGTATATAAAATTCATCCTTGCACATGCATATTTGTAAATAGCTATTAGTAAATTTTATTTTTGTACAAATGTTTGTAAAAAATATTTTGCTTGTGAAAAGTTTGTAAATATTTCTGTATCAAAATTATGTATATAGTACAAAATTTTTGAAAAATGTTTGAAAATAAAAGTTTACAAAAACTCGTGTGCAAATATTTGTAAATAGGTTGCAAAACTTCTGCATTCATGCATGCATTCAAACATTTTCAAGATTCAACACATTTTCAAAAATTTTGCATACTTTGAAAATTCCATAAAAAAAGTTTTGTACATAGTTTTGTATATTCTTTGGAATCATAGTTGACATTTAAGCTAGTCTGGAATTAAATTGGAAAATAGAGCTTGGTTAAGACCTTAATCCACCTAATTCTCAGAGGAACCATATATGATTTGGGGTTAAGAATTTTCAGGTCCATTAGTGACTTAATTCTTTGAGTCCACTAGGCTATGCTCACATGTCATCTTGATGAGCCTAAGTAGAACACTTAACAATGCACGCATGACTCTCACAGACAATGACTTTACTTGGACCAACACCTTACACATAGCTTTCCACGCATGAGGTGGTGAGGAGGTAGTTTTCCTTGGCTTGGGATATCTTACGAGGGTAGTACTTCTAGGAGGAACCACTCGTCTTCCTTTAGGAAAGGATGCGCATTTCAACTTGGTCTGGCGGTGTTGAGGTCTAAAGACATGAGTTGTGGGATGCAATAATGCTTCAAAAGATGGATAGTCTACTGGACCAGGAAGAAAAAGTCCTTATGTATATGCTGCACCATGTAGATATGTTGTACATATGCACACAAAAAATGTGCAACATCAAAAAAAACTCCGAAAAAAAGAGGTGGACGGGCCTGAGTGAAAATAAAATGCCTGCCGGAGTGTATATAGTTAAATAAAGCAAAGCTTATGTATCACACCTTCTCCTCTCATGAAGCTTGCAGCGGGAGACCTAGCTACACTGGTTGGGCTCCCAGAGATATGTGGCTACACTGGTCACGATCCATTCTCTTCTTTCCCCCTCTTCTTGAGCCAGTTGAACTTGAACTTAGAAGTGAATACCCTGCTCCTCGAGGAAAGAGCTGCTAGACTGAGGAATTAGAGTTACCTTATTTAGGGAGGTTGTTTCTTTTTCGTTTCTGAGGTGGGGAGCTACATATCACTTACACCGTACAAGGAAAGATACATGGTCATTAGAGTTTGCGTATGTAGACTTGTTCTGATCTGGATTATTGAGGAGTCTTGACCATAGAATGGTCGAACTGAGAGGCTGTTGAGTCGTAAATCTAGATCCCAGTAAGTTTCCGACAAACTAATAATCCAAAGGTCAGACTGAGCTCCATACTTCAATTTAATGAAGATAAGTTTAATAATCAACCTTGATTCTCCTTCTTTTTCTTTTCTTCTCTTTTCACTTCTTTTTCAAATAAGTGTTTGCTAAGGAACTTGCAAAGGTAAAGTATAGGGGGTGATGAATCCCTGATTCTCACTCTTTATTCTTTTATTTTAGCTATTTATCTTGGCAAAACAACATGTAAATACCTGTAAATACAATAACATAACATCATGCATGCATGTGTTAATATTGCATAATTAGCATATATTTATGCAAAAAATAAAAGAATAAAGGAAAAGAAAAAGGAAGGACGTATTTAGAATAAATACAGAGTGACCCGAACCCAAAGAAAAGGTCAAGCCTTGACCTGATTGCCAAATAAAATAAGTAGAGAGAAATAGGGCCTACTTTGTATTGTGCATATTACCTATGTATACAAATAACTATTTTTGACAAAATAAAGTTAAATCATTCTTTTTACCTCATTGTATATATTTCTAATAATAATATAAAAGTAAAATAAAAATTAGAAAAATTAAATAAAAATAAAAATAAAAATCCTCTTTCATTGTACAAATACACATTTATATATGTTACATCCACCATTTATTTCATACTTGTAAATGAATTGTAAAAATAAAATAATTTTTTTATACTCCTAAAATTATGATGTAAATAAATAAAATATAAATGGGGGTATTTGTTTAAAATTAATAAAATAAAAATTATTGTACATAATACATAGGTATATTATACTTGTATAAAACACTATATATTGTATATACACTAATTTAATTTTCATAAAAATTAATTAAAAATAATATAAAAATTCCTTGAAAAATAATAAATATTTTTCATTTTATTCATTTATTCATTTAAATTCATTTGTTATTTTTAATGTAATTACCTTTATCTTTCTCTTCTGTTTTGTCCTGTAGTGTGTTTTGTCCTATTCCATGCCCCTTCTAATTGAGTCACATCAGAATGTTGACTCCAGTCAACTGGTCCCCCCCTGACCTCCTTTTTCACCAACCTCATTTTCATCTGGATTTCTCCCATTTTTCCAGAACAGACCCGATCACAACTCGCCCCAATTTTTCGCCCGAGCCTCTCCTAGGATCCATGATCTTCGTGGATCCCTAGGAATGCGCGAATCTTCCTAGGATTGCGTGCTCTCACTCGAACATTCCATCCCCCTAGGAATCCTATAAAGTCTTCCATTCTGTCTCCGCAATCATGTAGCTCGTGCCTCGCTCCTTCTCTCATCCCTAGGTGTCTTCGGTGGAGTGACAACAACCAGAGGACGTCTCTAGATCGAGGTTTGGTGGTGTAATCATGCAGCTCAGCTACGTGGCCGAAGTCCTCCGCCGCGTCCAGCCTCCTTGCCTATCACAGCATGGTCGAGGCCACGACCCTCTTCTCCGCTCCGCATGAACTTGCTGAGTTCCTTAGCACCCTCAAGTAACGTATCTTTCGACTATATTTTCCATTCCCAAGGAATCTTTCATCCATCCTCCCCTGGAGTTCATCTGCTCCGATCACCCTGGTCGGAGCCCCATCTCATCCTCACGTCCGTTTAGATCGACTCCTCTCCTCATCCCACGTATTGCACCGCACCCTCATCATCCTCAGCCTCGACCCTCGGGTAGAGATCAAGGCCGGTCTCCTTCCTCCATCTACGCTTGATGAATCTCCATTTCATCATCTTTATTCTATCCTTTTTGCCTTAAAAACCCTAGTATATTGATGACACGTGGATGCAACTTGGGTTAAGGAATAATTATGGTCATTACAACCCGAACCACAAAGCGCAGTCAACAAGAAAATCAGACCACCAATAAATAAATCAAGCAATCAAATAGAGCAAGCGATCTTGCTAATTTATTTTACCTGGTATAACTACCAGGGTCGATGACAAGGAACACGTAATGCAGAAGCTACGAAGTAGAATCCAAGAAAAGAAAAGGAATGGTGGTTTTTATATTTTTTTATGTTTTTTAAAAATCAGAAAAGAATAAAAGAAAGGCAAAAATTAACACTCAAACAATTATTTAAAGCACCAAAAATA
Organism: Ottelia alismoides; assembly: GCA_037367405.1. Taxonomy (NCBI): domain Eukaryota; kingdom Viridiplantae; phylum Streptophyta; class Magnoliopsida; order Alismatales; family Hydrocharitaceae; genus Ottelia; species Ottelia alismoides. Next base: position 13,432 of record JAZKJV010011594.1, on the reverse strand, counting down.
CTCAAAAATCCAAAACAAAAATATTTTTGTGTTTTTAAAATATTAAAATATTTTTGTGAATTTTCTTGGATTTTTATGATTTTTAATTAATTTTCTAAAAATCAAACAAAGTCAAAAATAGAAACCAATGTACAGTAGGAATCTAAAGGCATATTAAAATCAATTAAAATGCCTATAAAATTCAAGCAGTATTTTTATGAGAAACTACAAAACAAAATCTAACTACAAAAGAACAACACATTTATTTGATTTTTTTATGAATTTTTACCGATTCGTCTAATATTTTCACTCTTTTTTAATTTTTATGGTTTTTATAAATGGGAATAAGATGAAAATTACAAAGAAGTTAAAATAATATAAGACAAGCAAACAATGAATTCTTTAGAATTTCTCAGGGCTTTTTAGTGTTTTAATGGATTTTCTAAAGCAAATAAGAGCTATTTTTAGTGTTTTTGAATTTTATAAAATACTAAATGAAAACAAAATAAGACTCAAAAATCACCAAAATTCCTACATAGTGGCAGGAGCCATGTATCAAAATTTCACGATTTTTGGACAATCTTTGATATTTATTAGTAAAAAACAAAAGGCACATCCCACAGGGACCAGAATGCAGTTAACTTAAGTCCTGGGGCCAATTAACAACACGCGAGAAAAGTCTAGGGCTCAAACTACAATTTCTCCACTAAATATCCGCACATGTCACAAATCCGCACTCACAGGGGAATATTTGCAAATATGAAAACTAAAACTTCAAACCATAACAATAAAGAAATCCAGGGTACATAATGCAAATATCCCAGGAAAATGCGTGACGAAGCACATGGGTCCACGCATACATGACTAAAGTGTAAATACGATAAACTACAAGGAATGGAATGCAAAAAGGTCTAACTATGTACTTTATTTTACAGATTAAAATAAAAGCGAAAATAAATGCAGGGTGAAATGAGCAATATACCCATGAGGCACGTGATGAGGCGCGTGAGGGGGAGGCGTGGCAGCCACTGGTGAGGCGCTATCATGCGACTCTAGCACGTCAGGTGTTAGATCTGACGGCTGTCAGATGTCGAGGGTGTGACTGGTACGGGGGGGCGTTAGATCTGACATCTAACGACCTGACAACTCCAGATTAATAGATGGCTATGATGGCATTTGGCAGGTGCGAGAGATCCAACGGTGGAGAGACCCTCTGGATGAACTGAGCTGGGGCGAACTTCGTCGGAGCACCGCAGGTGATCAGTGGCTCCGATGAAGTATCTGATGGTGCCAAAAGGATCGGAGGATCCTTCCGTGTCGGGTGGTCAGCTCGGATGGAGTGGCTGACGGTCGGAAGGGCGTAGTGACGGCTGAGACCTAGGTGTACTCCGACAAAGGTAGGCGGGGGCGATCTGGATGGTCTTCGCGCACATCAAGTCCTGCACGAGATAGCTCAAACTCAGAGAAATGCTCCGGTCGGGGTTATTGGGCCTAAAATAGAGAGATGAGGTGGTGGATGGGAGGGGGGTCTCCGATGAAGGTGATAGATGAGACCGATGGCCTAACCTTGGCGATCCGAGCCAAGATCAGGGTGATCAAACGGTGTAGGAAGATGGAGGATGAGCAGGGTTGTTGATCTGAATGGGTGGATGAACGGGACGAAGCTCCGACTGGCTGGTCGGAGCTGGCGGAGCGACGACGGAGTGTAGATGAAAGATTGAACAGATAAAGAAGCTAGGAACTGCGGAAGAGATACCTGAAGGTCCTAGCGTGATCCTGAACTCCAAGGGAGTTGGACGGCGGGGTCTTTGCCTCGGCTTCGCTGCGGTTGGTGGAGGAGGCCTTCGCGGTGGTGCTCCGACCACGATAGGCGAGCTACGGCTACACAACACCTCTCCGATGACCAAAGGTGGCCTCCGACTGCTGTCACCAAGGCGGAGGTATCTAGGGTATCAAAAAGGGGTGCAGCACGAGCTGGTGAGCTAGGGAGGCGATGTAATGGATTTATAGGGTTTACCAGGTAGCTTGATAAGTTGGGTCGGAGCATGCGAACCAAGGACGATCCGCGACTCCCTAGGGATCCGCGAGGATCACAGATCCACTAGGGAGATGCGTGCAGAAAATCAGAGCAAGAGGGTGCAAGATCCGGTCGGGGTAATTGGGTGAAATGTGCGCAAAAACTGGATCCGTGCAAGGGGGAGTCTGGGAGGGGTAGTTGACCGAGGTCAACAATTCTCCTGGAACAATCAAAAAATAGATATCCAAAAAATATTTGTAAAATCCATTAAAAATAACAAATGATTTTAAATCAAATAGTTTACATAATAAAAAATGTTTGTTATTTTCCAAACTATTTTTCTATGATTTTTAATTATTTTTATGAAAAATAATTTATGGTCTATACAATATATTATATTATTTACAAGTATAAAACATCTATGTATTTTGTACATTTATTTTTAATTTATTATTTTTACAAAAAATACCCCAATTTTATATTTTATTTATTTACAACATAATTTTTGGAGTATAAAATTATTTTTATTTTATTTTTATTATTTATTTACAAGTATAAAATAGATAAGGGAAGATACATATTCACATGTATTATATACAAGTTGAGAGAGAGTTTTATTTTATTTTTTTATTTTTATTTTTCAAATTTTTGTTTTATTTTTTAGAAGTATCTACAAGGAAATAAAAATATTTTTTAGTTTTATTTTGTAAAAATAAATTATATACATAAAGGGTGTATATGTACAAGGTTAGAGTGGCCCTATCTCTCTCTACTTATTTTATTTGACAATCAGGCCAATGATTGGACCTCTCTTGGATTTAGGTCACTCAATATTTATTCTAAATATTTCCTTCTTTTTCTTTTATTCTTTATTCTTTTAGTTTTTCACAAATACATGCTAATTATGAAATATTAACAAATGCATGCTTATTGCTAATTTATTGTAATTACAACTATTTACATGATGCTTTGCCAATATATCTAGCTAAAATAAAAGAATAAAGAGTGATGAATGAGGCTTCATTACCCCCCTATACTTTACTTTTGATAGTCCCTTAGCAAACACTTATTTGAAAAAGAAGTGAAAAGAAAAGGTAAAGAAAAAGAAGAGAGATCAAGGTTGATTATTAAACTTGCCTTCATTAAATTGAAGTATGGAGCTTAGTCAGACCTTTGGATTATTAGTTTGTCAGAACCTTATTTGGGCTTAGGTTTAAAACTTAACGACCTCTAAGTTCCACCAATCTATGGTCAAAACTCCTCAACAATCCAGGTCAGAACAAGTCTACATACACAAACTCTAATGACCATGAATCTTTCCTTGTATTGTGTAAGTGATATGTAGCTCCCCACCTCAGAAATGGAAAAGTGACAACCCCCTCAACAAGGTAACTCTAATGCCCTAGTCTGGAAGCTCTTTCCTCGAGGAGCAGGGTATTCCCTTCTAAGTTCAAGTACAACCGGCTCAAGAAGAGGAGGAAGAAGAGAATGGACCATGGCCAGTGTAACATAAGCTTCCAGACTATCCCTGCTGCAAGCTTCATGAGATGGGAATGGCTAACATAAGCTTTTCTTTATTTGGCTATATACACTCCGGTGGGTATTTCATTTTCTATCAGACACGCCACTTTTTTGGAGTTTTTCTTTCTTTTGCACACATTTTTTTTCCGATGTGCATATGTACAACATATCTACATGGTGCAGCATATATACATAAGGACTTTTTCCTCTTGAGCCAGTAGACTATCCCTCTTTTGAAGTATTATTGCAACCCACAACTCCTGTCTTTAGACCTCAATGCTACCAGACCAAGTTGAGACACACTTCCTTCACTAAAAGAAGACGAGAGGTTCCATCTACAAGTACTACCCTCGTATGCTACCCCAAGCCAAAGAAGACTGTCTCCTCACCACCTCATCCGTAGAGAGCTATGTGTAAGGTGCTGGTGCAATTAAAGCCATTGCATGTGAGAGTCATATGTGCGTTGTTAATGTTCTACTTAGGCTCATCAAGATGACATATGATCATAGCCTATTGTACTCAAAGAATTAAGTCACTATGGATCTGAAAAGTCTTAACCCTAAGCCCTATAAGGCTCCTCTTATAATTAGGTGGATTAAGGTCTTAACCAAGCTCTATTTTTCAATTTAATTCCAGGCTAGTTTAAATGTCAACTATGATTCAGAAAAACTGTACAAGTATATACAAAAATGTTTTTATGCAAGTTTAGAAAATGTGCAAAATTTTTGAAAAATGTTTGAATGAATGAATGCATGGATGCAGAAGTTTTGCAAAATATTTACACATTTAGACAAGGGTTTTTGCAAACTTTTATTTTTCAAACATTTTACAAAAATTTTGTACTATATACATAATTTTGATATCAAAATATTTACAAACTCTTTACACACAAAACATTTTTACAAAAATCTGTACAAAAATAATTTTATAAATAGCTATGTATGTACAAGAAAGAATTTTATGTACAAGAAAATATTTTAAATTTTATGGTTTTTAAGATAAAGGATTTTAGCCATTTTATTTATTAACACACTCACACAAAGTACGAGTTATGGCTAAAGTATATACAAAATATATACGACACCCCCTATACTTAGCTCGAACGATGTCCTCAGAGTGAATCAAGAGCGATGAAGAAGACATAACTCGCGCTTACTATAGGGAAGTGAAAAGGAATGGTATGCTACAACGACGAATCAAAGAATAGAATGAAAAAGGATCTCGGTATTTCCCCTATACATAGGATCAAATAATCCTAAGTATAGCAGACTGTACATGAAGGGAAATCCGGTGGGAGAATGTATAGGGTCTACCTCCCCTATATTTAGGGTAAAATATCCCCAAGTATAGGCAGCAAAACAGAGGTAAAAAGAATCAAAAGAAAATCAAAAGTCTGACACCCCCTATACTTAGGGTAAAGTACACCCTAAGTATAGCATAATCAAGGATGCAAATGGGGTGTTGGACTGAAGAATGGTATGATATGGACATCTGGATCCATAAAAGATAGAAGACAGTGATAATCAGGCGTAAGATGCAACATATGTGAGTCAAAGACCACATCTCACACAAAATGAATAGGGGCGACGTCAACGACCAGTGGCTCATGATCAAGATATGGTTTGAGCCTCTGCCCTTAACACGGAAGGTAGAATCAGATGACATTTCAGATATGTCAATACTCCCATTGTCATGTACCTTTCGGACCAGGCATGGTCCCTTCCATTTGCTCTGCAACTTCCCTGGAAATAATCTATGCCTGGCATCGAACAACCATACTCTTTGATCTGGCTCAAACTGTTTGTGGCTGATATGAGAATATGCCACTCCTTCACTCTCTCCTTGTATTGTAGGCTGCTCGAAAAGGCTACATCTCAAAGCTCCTCCAGGGCTGCCAATTCTACCCTCCTCTGGTCTCCTATACTCACTGGATCCAAAAGTATGTCTGTGATAGCCGAAAGTGACTTGTGCCTAATCTTAATAGGTAAATGGCAGGGCTTGCCATAAACGAGGCGAAAGGGAGATGTATCCAAAGGAGTCTTTGATAACCGAGATTTGGCGAGGGTCTAAAGTAGTCCACACAAGGCGGAACCACAATGTCGCTGAGCAACCGCTCACGAAACCTCAATCAATCAACAATTAACCCACAACAGAAATCAAGCAATGAAAAGTGTGCGGAGTTAAAATTTATTATAACTCTACAATAGGTGTGTATAGTGGAAGTATGTGTAGAGTGTTGAACATAGGGAGCAGAAAGGAAAGATCGGGGCAATAATGCACACAACTGTGATTGTGATCAAATATCTATCTTATGCTATTTTTTGTGGGGTTTTAATTTTATTTTTTTAATTTTTAATTTTATATTTTTATATTTTGATTTTTAATTTTTTGATTTTTAATTTTTTTATATTTTATATTTTTTATATTTTTTCTTTAAAAAGATAAAATAAAATATATATACAAAATAAGGAAAAAGAGAGTTAAGGTATTTATAAAAAATAAATAAAAATAAACAAAATTCAGAAAATAAAACATTTTTGGTCTTTTATAATTTTATAATGTTTTTGTGATTTTTCTAGATTTTTATGTTTTTTTGGTATTCTTAAAGTAAAAAATACTAGTAAACAATGAATAAAGTTGCTGGCTGGAATTAAAATGAGGATGAAAAATATAATTAGAATCCAAAATTCCTCAAATTAATTTTAAATGAAAGACAAGAAATTAGGAAAAATACATAAACTGAAATTGTATTTTTAGGATTTTTATAGAATTTTTAAGATTTTTGGAAGAATTTTGGAAGATTTTTGGGGTTTTATAATTTTTAGGAGTTTGCTTTTGTATTTTTTAGTCATTTTTGGATTGGAATTAAAAGACACTAAAATAGGCAATATATATATTTTTTGTAATTTTCTGAGGTGTTTCTATATTTTTATGGATTTTATAATGTAAACAGTAAATAAAATGCTTATTTTTGATTTTTTATAAATATTAAAATGCAATAAATATGGAAAATAAAAAGATGGCATGAAAATGCAATATATCAGACACACAATGACATTTTTTGGTAATTTTTAGGGACTTATAGATGCATGGAATAATTAGATACAACAAATAAAAACTACACACAAGCAAGGGGTATTTATGGAAATAATGAAACTGCAGGGCCAAAATGCAAATTTTCCAGGGACTAATAAACACACAACAATCTTTATGGCCTAAACAGTAATCAATAAAAACCCATGAGTATTCCCGCAAAAAGACCAAGGCCCTCGTGACTCGCACGTGGGGCAGCAGGGACCTAGACGCAATACATGAAAGTTACAGGGGCTCTTAAGAAAAATGACCAGAAAGTTTATAATGTCACAAGAATATCTTAGTACTAACAATAAATACACAAAACAATGGACCCTTGTATGCAAAATAGCCAAGCGCACGTGCTTACGCACGTGCGCCTCGCTAGCATGGGCGCGAATGCGATTTTAGCAAGTCAGAGGGGCTTTTGATAAATATTACAAAAGTTATAAAGCAGCTAATGAATGTTTAGATACCACTTCATAAATACAAAAATGGCTGGGGTAGAATGCAAAATTACCCCGAAGCCTTGACGGATCGGACGACAGATGGGATCCCACTTAAACACGTGTCGTCTCCTGGACAACCGATGCCGCTTCGGTTATGATGGCCGCGATTAGATGTTCTCCTGACGATCCGACGGCTGACATGAGGGTGCGATCTAACAGTACTGGAGAGATATGGAGGACTGGCTTGATCGAATGATGGTCAGGCCGGTCGGAAGAACAGGGAAAGACGCCGGTGACGGCGACTTTCTCCGCCCTTGATCGGCCTCCTCCGAGGTCCGTGAGGCTTCAAAACTCCTTCAGATGACTCCTGCAGGTAATATCTTCTTTCCTGGGGCTGCAAAAAGGGGTGGCGAACACTTAATCACCCCGACGGAGGGTGGAGGAGCACGGTGCCTCCAAGGACCTCTGGCGTGCCTTCAAAATGGCTCCAGGCGTCTTGGGAGGCTCGACCTGCAAAACTTAAAGTCAAGGGGTGTCGTGGGCAAACTGCCACGACCCTCCTGGTGGCAAGAATAGGCTGAAGCAGCGAAGAGGCGCTCGCCGGAGCAAGCTACGACGATAGGTGGCGAAGACGGTCAGATGGATGAAATGGCGAATGGGGAATGGGGATAAGATCCTAAGACTAAGGAGAATAAGGAAATGCACGAAAATGAAAGGAAAAACAGACCTCGAGGGCGAACTGCCCTAGGCGGACCTCAATGGCCAAAGGTGGCCGGAGGTGGTGGAATCGCCTCCACGGCCGACTATCCCCGCCCCTAAGGAGCTGGAGGGTCTCCTATCACGAGACCCAGTCCACATCTCACAATCCGAGAGGGGAAAAGGTCAAAGAGTGTTCAAGGGAAGAAGGAAGGTGGCGGGCGGTTTTTGAAATAGTGGCTATCGAGGCTCAAAGATCGAGATGACATGAGCGGCGCAGTGATCCAATCCTCAAGGCGAGACCTGGGCGTGAAAGCCCAATCTACGAGGACACAAAGTCAAGAAGACGTCGAGGCCAAAGGGTGAAAGATGGAGTCTCGAAAAAAGGTCGAATGTGGCCAAGAACGCATATCTGACAAGGTTCAGACCTCGGTCAGAGAGTTGACCACGGTCAACCAACGAAGCCTTCTGGTTGGTCCACGTGGACCAACCAGAAAATTCCTTAGAAAAAATACTTGTAAAATCAATTAAAAATAGAAATTGAATTAATTAATTTTTAATTAATAAATAAAAAATATTTATTTTTTATGAAGTATTTTATTATGATTTTTAATTATTTTTAGGAGGTATAAAAATGCATGTTCCCATTTATAGGCTATATAGGTATATACTTCTATATTTTTTATTATTTGTTTATATTTTGTACATTTAATTTTATTTATTTTATTTACTATTTTATAAACTTATAAAATATTTTTATTTACTTTAAATATATTTTTATTTTATTTTTCTGATGTAGTTTATACACTTAATAAAATAGAAGAATCAATTATATAGGTATATTTATAGGTCTTATACCTATGTATCATATACATGTATTTTATTTTTGTATTTTTTGAGTTTTTATCCTGATTTTAATATAGACATTTATTATAAGTAATATTTACAAAATTATAAAAATATAAATATATAAAAATAATGAATAAATAATAAAATGAATATTTTAATCTATACAAGTATACAATAGGGGTCCAAAACTCAACTTTCAAACCGTAGCTCCGCCAAATGCGAAACCACCACCATTAAATAGCTTATTTTAAATTATATACAATTAAATGTGAGTTTGATGCATTTGGAGTTTTTATTTGGGAGATACAGGTCTGGGAAGTTGGGATTCTGGGATTTTATTCAGACCATAACTTTTTATCTGTACATTTTTTAAGTGAAATCAATTTTGTATTTTTATTTATTTAATTATCTACAACTTTCATGTACAAAGTTTCTTTATTTGAGGTATAAAAAGTCAAAAATTGGTCCCAAAATGAATAAAGAAAGTTTTTAAGGCCAAAATGATAGAATAAAGATGATGAAACATAGCTTCATCATCCCCTTATACTTGCCTTTACTAGTCCCTAGCAAACACTTATGCAATAAGTGCAGAAAAAGAAAAATAAAGAAAAGAAAAAGAAGAAATTGGATTTAGTTTAATTATCAAACTTGTCTTTACAAAATCAAAGTTTGGAGCTTAAGTCGGACCTTTGGAAATTTAGTGCGGGCGGAACCTTAATGAGAACCAGATTTGAAATCCAACAGTCCCTGAGAATCCCAAAACTCAACTCAAGTCTTCTCAATAGCCAGGTCAGAAATATCTCAATTCATACGCAAACCCTTACGACTATGAATCTGACTCGTACAATATAAGTGATAGTGGCTCTCCCCAACTAGAATGACAAAGAGACTGACTTCTCCAGTATGACAACCCAATGGTTCCCCAATCCAATGACTCCTTCCTCGAGGAGCGGGGTATTCCCTTCTAAGTTCAAGTGGCAACCAGCTCAAGAGGAGGGGGTGAAGAGAAGAATGGACGGTAGCCAGTGTAGCTACCTATCCTAGGATGCAAGACCAGTGTAGTCAAGTCATCCAGTTGCATGCTCACATGATATGACTTTGGAACTCAAGCTTGCTTATTTTCTATACAACATATTCACATACTTTAGCAGGCATTTTATTTTTGTACAGGCCTGTCTCTCTTTTTTTTGAAATACTATTCACAACAGCATTTACATAGGGAGTTTTTCCTCTTAAGCCAGTAGACTATCCCTCTTTTGAAGCTTTATCGCAACCCACACTCTCCTGTCTTTAGAATTACTCATCACTGGACGGGTTGGGGTGCACTTCCCTCCCTAGAGGAGGACAAGTGTTTCCACTTGTGTGCGTCTCATACCGGCAAATCCAATCCCCTCACCACTCCAACTGAGTTGAGCCATGTGAAAGGTGCAGGTGTCCAAGTTAGGTCATTATCAATAAGAGTCGTGCGTGTGCTCCGAAATACTCTACTTAGGCAGTCAAGAATCCATTGAACCAAGTCTCGTGATCCTCAAAGAATTAAGTCAACTAGACCTGAAGTATCTCAACTCCAGTTCCTATAAGGTTCCTGTTATTAGGTAGATTTTAAGGTCCAATCAAGCTCCAATCTCCGGATTTTACTTAGACTTGTTCAACCATTAAACTCAATCCGAAAAATGCTAATGCTATGCAAATGCGGAAAATATTTCTGTGATGCAATTATCAAGATTTTGAACTTTTTATGGATTTTTGAAAAGATGATGATGCATATGCATTTTTTGTATTTTTCAAAGTATTTTTTCAAATGTTTTTGGATTTTAATTTTGCAAATGTTTTTGGGATTTTTGAGGACAAAAAGTTTTTGGATAAAAACTAGGGTAAAAGTATTTACACGGGAGTGCTTCTTATATATACAAGAAGTGGATTTTAAGAATTTACAAGGTAAGTGGTCAATTTTATACATATATAAAGGATTTTGGTGTGATGTATGTATTCCTCAAACTTATTTGAAAATCATTTTACAAACAATTTTTGAAAACTATAGTCCAAAATAATTTTTACAAATACTTTTACAAACATGTACACACATTTGAAAATCATTTTGCAAAGGTTTTCAAACAGTGTAGATAGATTTTTCAAATATTTTTGCAACCATTTTTCAAACCATTTGCAACCTATTTTCAAACACTTTTATTTCACACAAATAAAATAAACTTTATAAGTCAAAATATTTTTACAAAGGTTGAAACATGTAACAAAACGTTTTCAAAATAGTTTTCAAAATATTTGTCACAAGGATTTTCAAACTATTTTTCAAAACATTTTGCAAAAACATTTTCACCTGATTTAATCAGTACATACAAAAAGAATTTGAGGAATAATCAACATCTTTTTATTAAGATTTTTAAAGAATTTTAAAGAATTATTAGCCATATTATTAAGAAAATACGAAAGTACGAGTTATGGCTAAAGTATATACGTAATATATACGACCCCCCTATACATAGCTTGAGCTATGTCCTCATTGATCAGAGAGAAAAAGAGAAGACATAACTCGTACTGAGTATAGAAAACCTAATGAATAAACAAATGAAGAAATGAATGAATCAATGAGAAGTTGACCGTCCCCCCCTATATTTAGGATCAAATAATCCTAAGTATAGCAGACTGTACACAAAGCAGGGAGGGTCAAGGGTGGGAATGAACAGATCGTACTCAGATTGTCTCCCCTTATACTTAGGGTAAGATAGCCCTAAGTATAGACAAGAAGAGGAGACCAATGGAGAGGATCAAAGAATCGAGAAACTCGGGGTGCACACCCCCCTAAAGTACGTTCTAAGTATAGAAGACTGTCTACAGGGGCGACACCTTTTGATAGATAAAGAGAATAGACAAGGAAAAGAAGAAAGAAGAAAAGAAGAAAGAAGAAAAGAGATCAGAAGATGGAAAAAGATAGAGAAGGATGCACACATCACCCCCTATACTTAGTGTAAAAGAAGCCCTAAGTATAGACAATGACAGGAGTGATGACACGAAACGATGAGAGAACGCTCGCTCGTCCACCCCCTATACTTAGGACAAAGTACGTCCTAATGTAAGGCAAACACGAGAATGGGTGGATGAGCAATACAAAAGATAGACAGAGAATACGCGAGAGAGAATAAATAACAGAAATGGATGTACACGGGATCAAGAAGGTAGAAAGCGAACCTTCTCGCGGGACCGCTGAGGAATGGATCTGGTATGGTGCAGGTCGACATCGGGGTCCACAAATGGATGGAATCCCGATCAGGGTCGACAGAGTGAAGATCCTTAGGGGCCCTAGGGTGTGAAGGCACAGACGGGTGACTGGAAGAAGTACCGACTAGGTCTGGCCTTGGGAGTCTCGCTGATGTCAAAGTGGAATGGATGAACTCATCATCATCGAAAGTAGTGTACTCAGTGTCATCCTGTGAGGTGTCTTCCAGGTCAAAACCAAAAGGAACGAACTCATTGGTGGAAGTAGTCGAACTCTGTTCGTCCTCTATAATCTCAACCAGATCATCTTTCTCATCAAAAGGCCCGAATTCTCGAATAAAAGCAATCAAATCAAATTCGGCCTTGGTCTCATCTGAATCTAAATGAACAGGAGCGGACTCATCGGTGAAAGTAGTCAAAACATGTCCGTCCTGTCTAGTCTCTACATCTGCCCTTCGCTCTAAGGTGTCAATCATGTAAATCCCGCGGATGTCATCAACACAACGCCAAGTCCCAGAGGAAGGAACTACGAGATCCATGCTTTCCGAGTCTTCCTCAAACAGGGAGGAATTCTCGGGTCTTAGTGGAATCCAATAAGCAAAAAAATTCTCTGATAGTATCATCAAGGTCATGGTCCTCGAGGTCAGCCAAGATAGGTGAAGTCACATCAGGTGCATGTCTCTGGTCGCAGTGGGTGTGGTGATCAACACTTCGCTCATGTCAGCAGGATGGAAGCGAATCTCTCTGATCCATAATCAATAACGACCCTCGCAGAGGCGAGGAATGGTCGTCCAGGATGATTGGAGAGTGCTCCCCTCTGGAGGTCTCCATGGGCAAAACGACAAAATCAACATGGTAGCTCTTTCCCTGAATCGAAATGATGGTGTTTTCAAGGATACCCTTCGGCCTCTTTATTGATCATCAGCAAATTGAACCATCATCCTGGTCTTCTTGAGAGGCCCTAAGTGAAGAGACTGTACCAGCGAGAAGGGTATGATGCAAATCGAAGCACCACCGTCTAGGAGAGTGTGATCACATGTGAAGTCAGAGATGGTGCAAGTGATGAAAGGTGTGGCAGTGTTCTTTTTTCCTAGGAATGGGATGATGTGAGATGGCGTGGGCAGTGGCCATGGTCAGAATGTGACGCTCAGATCTCCTCCACTTTCTCTTCTTATGAGGAGCAGATAAATCGGTCATGGCCGGTGAAGTGGGGCATGGATGATCTCATGAATAGTAGTCACCACTTTGGGTTTAGTCAACATTTTTTTGAATTTTTGGACCTCCTCCATACAAGGGAGGAAGTCGGAATCAGCATCTACACGAGGCATGCCAAGAGCAGTCTGTACAACGGCATCCTCGGGGTCAAAGGTGGGACTGGGTGTGAGGGACTGTGTGGTCAAAAAGTCTGGCCGATGGGCACTCTCTTCACGGTCTGACTCAACCAAAGGTCCCCCGAATTCTTTTGGATTTTAAAATTTTCTCATTTTTTGTATTTTAGGCGATTGCAAGCTCTCATGATAATCCTCAAATGAATCCATATCCTCAAAGAATGGAGCGGCATTCTCGTTTCTTAGTTTTAAACTAGTAAGGATCAGTGATCCTCGACTTCATATGA